>CM068297.1:51651566-51687179 GCA_034768395.1 Linum lewisii
GCTATCGGTGCAGTAGATATGTCGCTTTATTGTGAGTTGTGATGGGATGGATAGTTGGGGATTTGAGGATTGTACATATTTGTACTTTTCTAGAGAAGTTGAGATAAAAAAATAACAATCGTATGGCAAGTTTCAGAGATGAGTACTTTCTTAGTCTTTGTCTGGGGCCGTTTTTGCTTCTTTTTGTTTGTTTTCCAGCCAGAGATTTTTTTTTTTTTTTGACAATAAGAGTAATCTTTCATTTCCACCAAAACCCGGTTACAATTACACAGGGGGGGAGGGGACCATTAAGGAGTGGGATCCATGACTCCGGGAGAGAGCCACAAGCCGCCTTTTTGGCTACCCAATCCGCCTTACGATTGTTGGTACGCGGGGTGAACCTAACAGAGATCCTATTGGACATGCGCAGAATATCAAGGGTACAAGCTATTCTCGCTGCACAGTCCCAGGGCCACGGGGAAGGTTTGGAGTTGAGGATGTCCACCATGGATTTGCAATCCGAGAAGATACGGGCTGATCTACCAGAGTGATAGGCCCAGTCAACAGCTTCAAAGATGGCTTGGGCCTCAGCAGCCATTGGAGAGGAAACTAAGGATGAGCCAGCTTTCCCATCGCACACAGATCCAGTGGTATCAGTGATGACAATACCATAAGCCGCCGTCCGGGTTTCAATAAAGAAAGACCCATCGCAGTAAATATCATGGGTGTATTCACTAGGCGGGGGATTTGTGTGCTCAAGGGTTGGGGGGCTGGGATGGTCGGGGTCGAGAGAGGGCAAGAGTCAGCAAGGAGCCAGAGAGCCAGATCACGGTTGCAAGAGGATACTGTATTTGAGGCGAGAGGTCTGACATTGTTGAAAACGAAATCATTCCGAGCCTTCCAGATATTCCAGCCAGAGAATACATTCATGTTGATCGATGATAAAATTAAATAGTACGGAACTATCAACTATGGATGGGTAAACTATCTTCGACCTCTGTAGAACAGTTTGACATTTGGAGAGAGATGAGTTGGGAGATTAGGGATTGGAGGTTGGAGGGCATTAATTGGAGATGTGGCAAGGAGAATTGTGCGTAGAAGAGATCAAAGCCATTAAGCACCACTGAGAATAACCCGTGCCAAGAGCATCTGAAGTTAGTGGTGCCGCAAGAAGAAGAAAGTGAAGAAGAAGGAGCGACGAAGAAAGCATTGAGGAGATTGCGGTACCTATAGAGACCCCTCAAGTTAAGGTAGTGGTTACTTCGTATGTTCCACCTATTCCTTTCCCTAACTGAGTAAGGGAGGAGTCACAAGAAGAATCCTTCCACGCTTATCTCCAGGTCCTTGAGAGACAGGAAATAATGACTCATTTCTTGCACGCTCTAGTGATGATTCCTTCATACGCTAAGTTCTTGCAAGAAACTCTACTTGGGAAGGAAGAGGTCGAGTTGGAAGCTATGAAGGTTGTTGAGGAGGTGCTACCTCCTCAAGTGATTGGGACGGCGGATCAAGTGGTAGCAATGCTGGAAAAGGTGCGCGTTACCAAGGAATTCTTGGACACCATTGTCAAGAAGCCATCAAGCACCGACCACTTGAAGAAGTTGTGTTTAAAGAAGGAGGAATTGGCGCAAGTTGACGAAATGGCGCTTGGTACGAACGGTTCACAACTCCTCCAAAAGCAGGTTGCCAAGAAGCACAAGGATCCGTGAAGTTGTATTTTTCTTGCTATATTGGTTCTCATTGCATAGATAGGGCTCTTGCTAATTTAGTAGCTAGTATTAATGTGATGCATGATAGCTGCAGTTTTAGAGGTATCAAATAACTAATCTACCAAGGTAGACTAGATCGTATTCTACTCGATGTCTCTTCTTCTTGTCTACTCAAATATGTTGGCAAATTACTCAAGTTTAAACACGTTGTGCGTGGTGTGAGTTCCACGACTTCTAATCTAATAAACAAAGGAAAATAAGAGACAGAAATATTTAAAAAGGTTGACTAACAGGAAGATAGACGAGCTAGATTTCGAATCCCTCTTTGATCACCAAGGCAACGACAATCACAAGACCAGCGGTTTTCAATTCTAATTCATTCAGTTCTCAGACACCAACATAACTCCTTACCCTTAGGTTTAAGACTGGCGAATGTTCGCTCTATCCGATCTAACTACCAAGATTAATTAGTCACCCGAGTACGGTCGCTTCTTGCGATGACAAAACTAACTGGTGCAATTACTAATGATTAATGAGTTACTCTTGAAGCGGATTAACCCTAACTGGTTCCTACAAAACGCACACTCCAATGAATAGGTTAATTGGTTGATTTGATGTTCTAAATAGAGGCGAACGTTCGCTACTATCCTCAACTTAACAAGAATCTAAACTAGGTGATCAAGGAAGATAAGTTTATGCGCCAAAGCAAGGAAGCTGTCTGGCGACTAACCCTAACTTGCATATACCTAATCTAGGCGACCAACCAAAGAAGAAACATAAACAGTGAAGAACAAAACAACCATGCAAAGAGAAACTAATTGAATTTCGAATCTAATTACTACCAATCTGTGACCGCTTTAAAGCCCTGGGTCACTTAGGGTTCATCTAATCTAAGCTCTACAAGTTCAGCTACTCATAACGATAACAGAAGAATCAAATGCAACAAAGGAAATCATCATACAGAGGAAGAACAGATAAGAACTGAAAAACCTAATTCTGACGACTCCGGCGAAGCTCCAATCTCCTGGATCTTCAATTTTAAGCTCCAAGCTCTCCGAGGTGGAAGGATGGCGTCACGGTCTCTCCACGGATCTTCGAACTCTCTAAACTCTATCTATCGACCCTAGAGTCGGCTGACTCTCAAAAGTCTAATTTGATTGTGTGAAAATATGAATAATGAATAGTGACCCCTCTCCCTTGGCTGCAGCTGCTTCTTTAAATAGGTTGAAGTAGGGTTTGCTGTTTCTGTCGCGGAAAAGGAAAGAGTTTTCGGTGAAAACTTAAGAAGTTTTCGGTGAAAACTTAAGAAGTTTTCGCCGAAAACTTCAGTTAAAATCCCCTGTGTGTATTTCTTCAATAGTTTTCGGTGAAGACTTTGACTTCTCGCCGAAAACTTCTTCACAATCGACTGTGGGTTTCTGAAGGTATTTTCGCCGAAAACTTTGCAGTGTTTTCGGCGAAAACATTGTTCTGGGCAGTTGAAATTTCGGTTCTGACTCTGATTTAATTTTTGGTTCGATTCCAGTTCACTCCTTGAGGTCTTGAACACGTCCGTGGCTACGTAAATGATGGCAAAAACCTGTGCTATCACAAAAACACTAGAACACCATCAAATAGACCCAAAAAGGGGCCAAAGTAACCAAATCGGTAGGAAATAGAGTAGTTGAGTGAATATTCGCTATTTTACCCCTAAAACCACGTTCCAAGCAAGGAAATGTTGCTTAAATGAGGCTGAAAATCGCGTCAAATCGAGTGTCATCAAATACCTCACACTTAAGCTTTTGTTTGTCCTCAAGCAAACTGAAGTAGAACACACTCAAATTCACAAATGACACGAGATTAAACTGAGATTCAATTCTAACGATTTGGTTTAGACTGTTTCACGTAGAAACTTAACCTACACATGCAAGAACATCAACCAAACAAGTTTTGATCTCACTAATTTCTGCACACTTTAAGTAGTGGTTTCATTAAAGCTCGTTTCTTGGCAAAACAATTAATTATGATTAACCGACTACGATAACACCAATTCTAGTTAAAAATACTTTAAGCTCTAGCCATAATGTGGGTGCGGAGGTAGGAAAAGTGACGTGGCTATCGACTCGACTTCATCCGTTTCTAGATCAGTACGTTACATGTTCTAGCTAGGACCGATTTAAACAACAATTTATTTCAAGTTTCAACTTCCTTCAATTTATTCACTGCATACTAGTGCTCGATACCAAACACTTCACTTAGGTGTTGGACCTGCCTAGCTCACAGTATTTGTGCCTATGATAGTGCTCAACCGAACACTTCACTTAGGTGTCGGGCTTGCCTAGTTTTACTTTCAACACTTAAATACTTAAAATTTAATTTGAACAACTCAAATTTTCGGATTTCACTACTCAAAATAACTTGATTTAACAATTTAGCCACTTGATCCTAGCTAGTTATAACTTTTTACACAAGATTTCGAATTGGATTTCCGTATAATCTTAAGCCACAATCGCAGGTAATTAAATATGGAGTGAAAAACATGGGAGAAGCTAGCATTTATCATCTTAGAATGGTGTTATCGAGCTTTGTGATTAACAAACAAAATAGTTTAATTCATTCAGATTTCAACTACAAGAGTGATTTATGATCTGTTCTGACCTAGACTCATTTGATATCAGTTCCGACACGTTGGTTACAGGTTCTAAGTGGAACAGTCTAGACGTCATTGTGAAGAATTGAAGTCAATTTAACATCAAAAGTCAAGAATTGAGCAATTCTATGCTAGAGAAATTTTGAAATTGAACCACAGGATCACAGAAAAGCAAACAAGATCATGCATAATCCTAGAATCCAACCCCACACTTAAACGGTTATGTGTCCTCACAGGACTAAACTAGAGTAGAGAGATATGAAAACCTTAAGAATGATGGTCGGTGTAGTGGATGAACACGGAGCGTCCGGAGTAGAGCGGAGTAGCTACTCAAAATCCTACAAAACAAAAACAATGAAAGGATAAAAAGAAAACCGGGACAAGTGTCCTGGATCCACACGGAATAACAGTCGAAACGAAGAAGATTTAGGGGAATTTTGAATTTTTTTTTAAAAACCGACACAATCAAAACGAAGTGAAAATAAACTGACACTTTGGCTCCCCGAAACCGACGCAAACGATGAAAAATACTGACTAAAAAATTCAAAAACGGACTCCAGCCGTGGGTTGCCTCCCACAAAGAGCTCTCTTTTAACGTCCTTGAGCCAGACGGTACCTGTTAGGGACCCCAACTTAGGAGTTTCTTGAAGTCAATCGTCTTCTTCAAGGCCAGCGTTTGAGTGCCAGATAGCATTCCAAAAGGGTGATGCAGCCGGTAGTGCTCCAGTAGATCGCGGTTTTGGTTGGATGACTAGTTCTTCTCGAATTTTCCTACTGGAGGAGAAAAGAGGTAGTACGGCGTGGCATGGTCAATGAGCTCCATCTTATCTACTTGATGATCATCCAGAGGTTTCTCATGATCGAGTATGTATACTTCCGAACCCTTGACGTCTTCGATTCCCACGTGCTCGTCTCTGGCTTGATCTATAGGTTGGCTCGGCGGAAGCTCAATTGAGGATATCTCTTTGATTTCTTCGTGCTCCTCTTCAGCTTCAACTTCAAGATGGGTGAATTCCATGCTTTGAAGATAGACGAGCTTAACGACTTCATCAGCCACCACTGCCAAGAATTCTTCATCGGATTCCTCTAGCTCATAA
Source organism: Linum lewisii (assembly GCA_034768395.1). Classification (NCBI taxonomy): domain Eukaryota; kingdom Viridiplantae; phylum Streptophyta; class Magnoliopsida; order Malpighiales; family Linaceae; genus Linum; species Linum lewisii. The sequence continues at coordinate 51,656,981 of CM068297.1, forward strand.
TCGTTATGGACGGGCTCATCTTCTTCTTCAAACATCTCCTGAGCGTGTTCTTCCATTAATTGATTTGGTTGCTCGAGCTCGACATCCACCGCGTTACGAGCTTGTAGCTTCGAAATGAGATCATCCAAGGCGAATTCTACTCTCGTCGTCCGTTGTTGTTGTTGATGTAGCATCTCTTGGTAATTATGGTGGTGTGCAGCTTCTGGCTTTTCTTCGAAACGCTCTTAATCATCTTCTCCCATCAATTGCATCAGCAGCTTGTAGCATTGACTGGAGTTTGTCCAAGGCGGATTGGGTGCTTGCCATCCATTGTTGATACTCATAAGTGTGTAAATCCATCTCTTGGGAGTCTTCAATATATGGTGCTTCATTGATGTACCATCCTTGGTACTGGTCATCCCACCTGTAATCCTGCATAATCAAAAATCAAAAGCACTACCCAGGTAAATCATGGAAATATGGAGGAATGATAAATGGTAAGGCGGAAAGGTAGAAGAATAATTTGCCAACTCTTCTTTCAAACAATTAGAAGAGTCCCCGACAACGGCGCCAATTTGATAGCTGCAGTTTTAATTGTATCAAATAACTAATCTACCAAGGTAGACTAGATCGTATTCTACTCGAGGTCTCTTCTTCTTGTCTACTCAAATATGCTGGCAAATTACTCAAGTTTAAACACGTTGTGCGTGGTGAGTTCCACGACTTCTAATCTAATAAACAAAGGAAAATAAAAGACAGAAAGATTTAGAAAGGTTGACTAAAAGGAAGATAGACGAGCTAGATTTTGAATCCCCCTTTGATCACCAAGGCAACGACAATCACAAGACCAGCGGTTTTCAATTCTAATTCATTCAGTTCTCAGACACCACCATAACACCTTACCCTTACGTTTAAGACTGGCGAACGTTCGCTCCATCCGATCTAACTACCAAGATTAATTAGTCGCCCGAGTACGGTCACTTCTTGCAACGACAAAACTAACTGGTGCAATTACTAATGATTAATGAGTTACTCTTGAAGCGGATTAACCCTAACTGGTTCCTACGAAACGCACACTCCAATGAATAGGTTAATTGGTTGATTTGATGTTCTAAAGAGAGGCGAACGTTCGCGACTATCCTCAACTTAACAAGAATCTAAACTAGGTGATCAAGGAAGATAAGTTTATGCGCCAAAGCAAGGAAGCTGTCTGGCGACTTACCCTAACTTGCATATACCTAATCTAGGCGACCAACCAAAGAAGAAACATAAACAGTGAAGAACAAAACAACCATGCAAAGAGAAACTAATTGAATTTCGAATCTAATTACCGCCAATCTGTGACCACTTTAAAGCCCTGGGTCACTTAGGGTTCATCTAATCTAAGCTCTACAAGTTCAGCTACTCATAACGATAACAGAAGAATCAAAGGCAACAAAGGAAATCATCATATAGAGGAAGAACAAATAAGAACTGAAAAACCTAATTCTGACGACTCCGGCGAAGCTCCGATATCCTGGATCTTCAATTTTAAGCTCCGATCTCTCCGAGGTGGAAGGATGGCGTCACGATCTCTCCACGGATCTTTGAACTCTCTAAACTCTATCTTATCGACCCTAGAGTCGGCTGACTCTCAAAAGTCTAATTTGATTGTGTGAAAATATGAATAATTAATAGTGACCTCTCTCCCTTGGCTGCAGCTGCTTCTTTAAATAGGTAGAATTAGGATTTGCTGTTTCTGTCGCGGAAAAAGAAAGAGTTTTCGGCGAAAACTTCAGTTAAAATCCCCTGTGTGTATTTCTTCAATAGTTTTAGGCGAAGACTTTGACTTCTCGCCGAAAACTTCTTCACAATCGACTGTGGGTTTCTGAAGGTATTTTCGCCGAAAACTTTGCAGTATTTTCGGCGAAAATATTGTGCTGGGTAGTTGGAATTTCAGTTCTGACTCAATAAACCTTTTATACCTCCTCAATAAACTTTAATGCAATACCAGCCTGGCTTGACCAGTACCCCTAATAACTTACAAGATTCTACTCATGAGTTAGAGAGGCCTCTTTAGAAACCCTTATTCATCTCTACCTCATATACTATCCTTCTATCGTAACCAATGTGTTTTCCTCAACTGGTATGCTTTGAGAACTTTCAGGTAACTTGATGCCTTCTTAACCATTGCTCATCATAAGTTCTAGAGTGAACTTTCAACCCCCCCCCCCCCCCCCCGATTTCAGTTCAACCCATAATTCTACTACCCCACTCAACTCTCATTTGTCTCATATAACATAATACACTCCAAGGACGTTCATTCATACTGCTCGTGTTCTACATCCTTTCCAATGGGATAAGTTCACGTTATGAATCCCTTACTAAAACCTTTAACACTTAAAACCTTGCTTAGTTAGCAATTTGGACTTAAACCTTTAACCATATATATAGTTTTGTACTCGATTGATGAAAACTCCATGTCACGATTGCTTTAGTAGTTGTGTAAAATATCACATATCGACCCCATACCCCCCTTACATCTTAGTAAAACGTCCTTCGCATAACACTCAAGAAGAATTCCTAGCTATAATCACTAGTCTTTCTCAACTGATCCTTTTGATGTACTCTTAACCAGGTCTTTCCCTTTAGAAAACTTTCATTTACTGGACTTCGACATGCACCACCCCATATTACCATCTAACACCTATCCGCCAAAGGTTAGCTCAACGACTTATAACTAGGGGGTTTAAGATCACATCTTCCCATCAAAATAAATCGATTCTTTTTCACCTGATGACTCACACTGTCTTGACAAGCCTCATAAACTAGTATTTCTACCCCATGTTTCCCCGAAATATTAATGTACTCTTGTCTGGTCATCCATGAACTTCCCGTTCTCAAGATCCCTGCTAGCCCACAAAATGGGACATGTCATCATGATCAGATCCCACTAAATGCTCTTGGGCGTATGCTCTATAACTCATATGTCCATGACTCCTTAACGCTTACAAGAAACCCTTAATACTTCTCTGTCTCCCATACTGCCCATTCATATGTTTATCCTCTTGTCGTAACTCTCTCTCTTGCTACTCCTTTCTCTGAACATTTTGCGAGATACCACACTGGACTGGACCAAGAAGCATCAAACTTCCTCCTCCTGAAATTACAACCTTAATCCTCCGGATCGGACCACCGGAACAAACACACTTATTAATTAGAGGCTTTGGGCATTATTATTAATTTTAAAGGGCACCAACCCGGTGCTAAAAATTCATGTGGGATCAGGGGTGGCTTGTTCGGTTTGGTTTCTGGTTTGACCGAATTGGTGGCCAAGTTTAACTCGGTTTCGGTGACCGATTACCCGAGTTCAGTAAATCAAAATCGGTCGCGGTTACCTGATTCAAGCCATCGGTCAGTTAACTCTAATTCGGTCATTGACCGATTTCACCGAGTTGGCCGATTTGGCTTGTATCATCATAAATTAGTTTCGGCCCAGCAGCCCAACACCCACAAGGCCCAAGGTGCACTCTGAAGTCTGAACCCTCTTCAACCTTGTTTCCACCGCCGCCAAAAACAAACCCTAGCAGCAATCTTCTTCTCCTTCCCTTCCTCTTCCTCTTTTTCTTTTTCTTTTCTTCTTCTTGTCCCTCCTCTTCCTCCGCCGCCGACCCGCCCGCCGACCAAACTCTTCGCCCGCCCTTCTTCCTCTCCAATCGGCTGGTTTATGTTTCCCTTCCTCCGCCGACCAAACCCTCCACCGCTGACCAATCCTTCGCCGCCGACCAAGACCCTTGCTCGCCGACCAAGCCCCTCGCTCGCCGAACCAAACCCAGATCTGCTTTTCTTCTTCTTCTTCTCAGATTCGAATCAGACCAAATCTGCTCCTTCTTCTTCCCTATTCTTTCCTTCTTCTTCCTCTTCTTCTCTTCTTTTCTTCCCACTTTTCTCAGATTCGAACCAGAGCCAGGCTATTCGGTTCGATTCGGTCAACTCGGTTGATCGTGACCGATTTGAATTCGGGCACAGTCAAACTGAATTCAAATCGATCACGGTCACGGTCCTAGGTTTCGACCGAACTCGAAATCAGTAACCGACCGAATTCGGTTCGGTTTGACCGATTTAACCGAATAGCCACCCCTATGTGGGATAGGGGTCTATTTGGTTTCCCACTTGTACTTTACTAGAGAGTTGAGGGAATTTAGTCAGGTGCCGACCCGGATTGGTGCTGAATCCGTGCTGAACGGCATCCGGGCCGTCGATTGAATATGGCCCACATATAGACGCTTAGGATGTAATTTAAACGGGGGCCCGCTTTTAAGGGGTAGGATGGGGTTTTCGCACCAAATGAAATAAATGAGCGGGAAAATCAGACGGCGTGTATCTGTAACTGTGCAGACATGGGCAACCGTGCAGCCGTCGCGTCGCGTCGTTTCAGTGGTTACTTTTCAACTTATATATAAAACTTTTACGGATTTTCAGGAGAGAGGTAACGGATATCGAAATTCATTCTCTCTGCACGCAGCTTTTACTCTCGTTTAAAGTGTTCCTCTCTCTATCTAACCGTAATAGAAACAAAGTGCTACCGTAGTAGGTATCGAAATTCGTAACACTTTTGATAGGAATCAGTGAGTCTCGTAACACCAGAAAAGGGAATTCGTAATATTTTTCAAATGGAAGGACAGGATGAGCGAAATCAACTGCAGCAACAAGTGCTACCCAGGCGTACACAAAGTCGGTGCAGCCCGTCGAGGATGCGCCAATGGTGGGATGCTGGTACCCCCGCTCGGAAAAAATTGGTGGAAACAAGGGGGTTAGGGTTTGTACAACACCTTAATGTGACAAATTTCAAGTCAGGACAACTGATTTGGCTGATTAATCACTTCGATTTTACAAACCTAATCCTCACTGTGCGGCCTGGTGCCCAGATCACCCTGACCGAGGATCATATTCAAAGGATATATCACTTACCAAGGGGTCATGCATCCGTTTTCGATCAGTTGAACTACACTACGGAAGAGGTGAGAGTCTTGACCCGCCATCTAGGGATTCAGAGAGGTAAGGCGACATCCTGTCAGTTGGGTGTGCTCGAACATCAGTTGTCGATCGAAACCGACGACGAGAAGTGGTTCTCGTTGTTTTACTTGGTTTTGCTGGGAAATATGTTCCACCCAAAATCCAGCCAGAAGGTCCCGCATCAATACTTGGGTGTTATATTCGGTCGAAGAGCACATAGGTTCGAAGAGTACAACTGGTGCGCGTTCCTGTTGGAGGTATACCGTCAAGTAGGACGGACGGACAAAGGATACATCGAGGCAGATATGTGTCTACTTATGGTTAGATTTAAATAAGTGTTACTTATTATGGAGGAAAATATTATGGTTAGATTTAATCAGACCTACGGTCATTAACTGGACCCAGAGGGCTGTCAATGCCCAGACTTCAAGGTTGGAGGCGAACGGGGGTCTGAGCACAGGCACCATTATTCAATGGCAGCCAGAGGAAGAGGAAGCTACAGCAATTGGATCCCGAGTCGTCAATGCTGACATTAGGCAGTACTTGACGCAGGACGACAGCCCTGTCAATGTAAATGCACCTGGGAGGCCATCGGTTGGCAAAGGTCAGTTGGTGTTATTACAGAGGGAGAATGAGAAAAGGGAAAGAGGTGAGAAGAATAAGAAGCCGGAGGCAAGGGCTAAGTCGAGGCTTAATCCGGAGGATATCTACCCATCAGCCATGCCATTCACCAGACTAGACATCGATCATATGTCCCTGGACGAGGTAAGACTCTATATAATACAGTATTACGGACAAAATGTTAACTAGTAAGTGTTACGAATTACTGAGTCAAACATTGTCCGTAACACATTCTGGCATTTTCAGTAATACTTTTATAAATTTGTAATACTTTTTATCACTTTGTAATACCTTCTCCCCTTTTCACGTGATACTTACGTATTTTTAATTCCCATACAGGTAGAGGAGAGGAGGGAATGGTTGAATACCTACATCCTTTCCACAGGGGTGCACTTGCCACTCTGTTGGATAGAAGCGCAATGTGATGATCGCATCGCAGGTGATCCAGAGCGCAGTTTATCTGGTGACGCGAATGATACCAGATCTCGCTTTGGCAAGCTACACAATGCAGACATCAACCATGCTTTAGCCAAGATGGAGTCTAGTAAGAGAAGAAGAAGGTACCCGATGCAGCTATCACTAAGGAGAGCTCCGTCAAGGTATCTTCACCCCATAAGTCTGGACAGAAGAGGAAAGGTTGGCCAAAGGTGGTCAGTTGGTTCGGGGGTATCGGTGAGCACCGCTGCAAAAGTAGCAAAGTCACCAAGGAATGTTGTGCCAATTAGCCAGCATGCCTAGAAGTCCCCAAGGCAGAGTGCCAAGGAAGAGGTGCCAAGGGAGGAGGTGCCAAGGCAGGAGGTGCCAAGAAGGAGTCCAAGAAGGATTGCCATTGCAGGGGTGGCAAGGAAGGAGATAATGCCAAGAAGGGGCGACACTTCAGACGTCAAAACCTGATGGAGAGGAGAAGGTGTCAAAGGAGGATGAAGTCGCAAAGGGCAGAAATTGATAAACCAGGGCAAAGGTGGAGATAAGGAGGGAATGACCAAGTGAAATTTTTGATTTCAACCTTGCAGTTGATATTGGCAAGTCTATTGTCGAAGGGACACTGATGAGGAAAAGGAAGTTCTTCTCAGCAGCAAATGATCTGCCAATTTCTGTTCTACTAGATGACAACTGAAGAAGTCGAAAAGGTAGTTTCTGGGTATATTGAAAACAAAAATCTCGTATAGTTTATGCACTTTTCGTTATATGTGTTAATAATTTAGTTATACCTTTTTAAACCGCCTTCGTATCCTGTGTGGGGGTTTTCGTATATGTTGGACAAATGTGGGTCCGCTCCACATGGGGTGTTAACTGATACAAATTAATTAATTTATTAATGTAATTTTAACACCCATTAATGATTTTCATGTTAAACATATGCTTAATATTAAGAGTTGTAATTTTTATATTTTTTTGTTCACAGATGAACATGAATAAGAAGCTTGGGTCAGCATCAAAAAGGGTCAAGCGAAGTCCAAGTATTGTAAGTCTCCCTACGAAGCGCAGAAATACACTAAAATACATATTAAAACTCACGCTGTTGGAAAAGAATTAACCAAACGCCAAGGTACATACTCTCGTAATACATGTTAATTTTCTTTAGTAATCGATTTCTATAACATTCGTTATACTTTCGTGAACGCAGACCAACAACTGATAAAGTATTCCCCCGACCTGTCACGCAGGAAATGGTCGCGATTGTGGATAAAATTGACGCATACAACACTGATGTATGGGTTGACACTGAGAGGTGTCAGGTGCTCACAATACATGGGGAATGATGATTTAGACCAGTGAGTTATAACTAATCAGTTTTTATTCAATTTTTATTAATAATGAATTCGTAATACTTTTCTTTTCGTACGTTTTAATTGGGTTTGCATGTTTATCGTCATCCCAGAAAAGTTCTTTTCTATAGCCAACATGATATTGGAAGGTTGAGCAGGGAAGAGTTCATGACTTGCAGACCCGGCACATGTTGTCTAATTTTTTTATTGACACTATGGAACAGTGCACAAATATTTTATTCAAGCAAACCGGGTTCTGTGATAGGTTCATTTTCGGGATGGAGTGCGCTGTAAGTGTTCTGTTTTTTATGCTGTTCTGTTAAATAAGTACGTAATATATAACTTGAACTCCTAATATTGGTGTGTTTTTTGCCCCATAGTCCAATGTGCACAATAAGGCATTTGACCTCCCTGAAGCACTAGAATACATTCAAGGAAAGGATTGGACCTCCGATATGGATTGGGGAAAGGTTGACTACGTAAGTATTACTAATTATTAATAACGTTATTTTCGTATAATATGTTTTAACATTTCGTAACTGTTTTATGTTTACGTTAACGTAACCGCCTTTTTCGTGAACTTTCCTGCATTGGTTTTTTCCGATGTGTCACGAAGAACACTTTGTTGTTTCTGTGTTTAATCTAAAGAACCGTGTGTGACTATCTGATAGTCTAGACCGTGCAGAAGTCCCAGAGATATACATGCGGACATCAAGGAACATCATGGAGTTGGCCAACAATCTAATCCCCATGTTCCGTTCGATCTTCCACCGGAGCCAATCGATGTCAATAAATGGGTTAACCATCGCAGTATAAGACAGGCAGATAACACTTCCTGTGGCATTTTTGCGTTGAACTTGTTGGAGATATGGGAAGGAGCGTCACGTCTGAGATCTTAAGTGGTCAGATCCAGTGGTGATTGAGAGGAGGAGGCAGGAAGTTTGTCTAACTTTTGTTAATTTCCCCTTTCAACGTTATTGGGGATCAAGTGCTGAAGAAGGCATCAGAGGAAGTTAGGAAGATTAAGGGATAGGGTGGGGGAAGGGATTTGAGGACGTCAAAACCTGATGGAGAAGGAGAAGGTGGTTTAGAAGGAGATGAAGTCGATTTAGCGTAAAACCCTTCACGGTGATACGTAACATAGAGTTACGCATCAGAGTGAAGAGTAATGCTTACTTTTGGATATAGTAGTACATACAACTTAATTATGTTGTACTAAATTTTGAATTAAGTAACACATATAATATAATTCGAATTCTTTTGCATTCATTACGTAACACATAACCACCATGTTTCATGAAATAATATCTCTTACAGAAACCAAAACACCATCCTTTTTTTCTAACCTGAGTCACCATTATTCTCCTCTTAAGCCAAGCATTGACCTCTCTTCTAACCGTTGAACTCCGTCTAAAGCTATATAAACAAGGTCAATGTTGTTATTGCCTGTAGAAGAGGAATAATAAATATGGAGGATTCATCCCTATATAATTACCCAAAATAACTACAATAAAACTTTAATGTTTTTTTTTCCTGTTTGTTCCGTCGCGTTTGTGACGAGTTTGGGTTCACATTGATCTGATGTTCAGCATCATCAGAATCGTTGTTAGTTGTCTGCTTGCACCACATGAACATGCTGCATCTTCACTTTGGTTTCTGGCATCCCAATAGAACGATACGGATGCTCGCGGACGGTTAACCTGATAAATGTAACAGGGGAGATGCAGCCCAGTATGGGATGAAGTTTGGCATTTTTTGTTTTTGGGATTTTGGGATAGAGAGAAGAGGATATGGACCCAAGAGAGATTGTTTTAATGGTTTGTTTGGTGTCGTTGGGTTACCAAGGGAATTGATTTTTAAATGCTGGTTTTGGAGATTGTGCAGTTACCCAATCAGTTTTGACCTGCATTAATTACGTGTTCAAGGATCACAAATAAGAGCTAACGTAATTCATTTCGTGCACACTCGTACCACTTACCAACTTAAAAATTTATACAATATAAGATTACCCTCTAGGAATTCCACCCTTGATTGAAGACTTGAAACTTCATCCAGAAGCTCTAGAGTTCGTAACTCTTGCATAATAGTCCCGGCGAATACCTGTCTAGTTGTCGGTCCTGCGTTCGGTAAAGTATAACGAATGGTATAGACATCTATTACGAAGTTAAATATAATGTGCTACGAAGATATTATATATGGAGTAATGTATTACGAAATTAATGTTTTTACATTGTTTGTTAAAGACGGAGGTCAGTCCCACCCATTTCGTGGTTCTGAAAGATTACATTTTGTCCTTTCGAACTGAGTGCAAGAATGCATTCCGGTCCCTTTGAGATATGGGCCTTTTCTTCGGCTTGAAAGTCTCTGTTCGTTTCTTCAATTTTTTGGGCGCCTGGCAGGGCCCTTCCTTTTGGTGTTCGTTTAGGTTGATTGCAGTGCTCATCCTTTTCTCCAGATCAATTATGCACTGTATGGCTGTAGCTGTCTTGGCTGTATCCCCATTAACCTGAATAGAAGTATATGAAGACATGTTAAGTATTACGTATGTATAAAGTACCAAATTCGTAATTGATAATTATATAAACGGGAAGTACCGTAGACTTAAGCTTAGCCATCGCAGTAATTAACTCGGACATTTGGGCAACATCTGGGTGGGAAACCTCTGGATTGTGTCTGCAATGAGCAGGCCATCCTTTGCTGTTCGGCAATACCTATACGAAATTTTATACAATGTATAACTAAAAAGAAGAGTATATATGACGAATATTGTGACAATATAATACGGAATAATAAGAAAAGTATCACGAGTATGTCAATTAAGTGTGTACCTTTGTAGGATTAATGGTTTAGGTATATGCAGCACAAATGATTTCCGTTACTACCCAGCACCTCCCTGAATCGTATTATATGTCTGCACATCAAGCCCTCCATTTCAAACATGTGGCACCCACAGACTATGATTGAACAATCCCTTGTGCATGTGACGATTCTTTCATCAGTTCTTGACCCATTAACATCCTGCTTGAACACGCTGAATGTCATCACACCTTTTTTTCTTCCAACGCCAGCACGCCGTAGGCTAAAGTTTGCTCGTATTCAGACAACCACTTTTTAAAAATTTTTGGGGTGTATTCTTTGGCTAGTTGTTTTGTCAGTTCGCTGTGCTCAAACCTGTCCCAACGGAGAAAAATACATATATTTGTTACGTATATTGAAGATATAGATAGAATATTACGAACAATTCAAAACGTGTTACGGAATATAAGCAAAATATTACGTATGTTTACAAAGTGTTACGTTTTTAAGCTAAAATAAAACGTATTACTTATAAAATATTACGAAATATGTTAAAGGATTACGTGTAGTATCACCTATTGAACGGTTTCGATGTTTTCATCTTGAAGTCCCGTTTCAATTCCTCCTCTCTTTTGTTCTCCACTAGTCGGCTGAACTGCTGAAAAAATTCCTCCAAGGAAAGGTTTGGTGCCAGGTAGTGCCTCATGTTACTGTTGCACGTTTCACTTAATTGTGAGCTACGCATGCCACAGGTGAAATGTGATTGCATCCATGCTCTAGACCATTCTGTCCTTTTTTGGTAGATCTGAGTGAGCCATGGGTGTCCTTCTGGTTCACGATCAGGGAAGCATTTTTTTTTCATAAGACCCCAGTGGACATCAAACTCAGCCTCAGTGTCAACCCCAAACATCAGGTAGCTAAGTTCAGCTACGAATACCTGATATCAATAAAGCTGTTACGTTACACATGGCAGTGTGAAGCATAAAGTGTCACGTAAGATGAATTATATATTACGTAGGTGGCTAAAGTGTTACGTTTTTCAAGATTAAATAAAACGTATAATGAATGAAATATTACGAAATCTAATAAAGTGTTATGTTTTTTATGCTTAAGTAAAACGTATTTTACATATAAACACCCTTGTTGCGGTACCTTGTCACAGAGTGATCCCAAGTTCCTCGCAGCATTATTGAGGATATGGAATGTACATAGTCCATGGTATGTAACCGGCATTGGATATATGGCCCTAATACCGGCAGCAATCGCCGCTGCTTGGTCGGTGAAGATACTGGTTGGTTTCTTCCCCCCATGCATTTGTCAAACATTTGGAACAACCATTCGAAGGTAGCTGACGTCTCGTCAAACAAAAGAGCAGCACCGAATATCACCATATCTCTATGGTGGTTGTACCCGACGAATAAAGCTGTTATGCTACACATGGCAGTGTGAAATTTAATAAGGAAAAAGTAACACGTAAGATAAATTATATATTACGTAAAAGGGTAAAGTGTTACGTTTTTTATGCTAGCGTAACATGTATTACATACAATTATTACGAGACATAATAAAGTATTACGTCTTTTAAGTTTAAGTAAAACGTAACAGTTTTTGAAATATTACGAAGGGTAACAAAGTGTTACGTGTTTATAGATTAAATGAAACGTATTACATATAATATATTACGAATTAGAGAGTATTACCTAAGGGCCTGTAGTCTTTGTTTGTTCTGTAAGTGGTGTCGAAACTGATTGAGTCCCCAAACACAGAGAATTCTTGACGCATCCTATTGTCAGCCCAAAAGACACTCAAGATTTCATTGCAGTTGTCTTCCTGAAGCTCATAGAAGAAATTTTTTTCCTCTCTTGATCGAACTCTAAAATAGCGCTGCAGTGATGATCCTTCAGCGGTGCTCAATGCAGAATCTGGTCTTTCCCTGTTGTGGTTCCGAGATCTTCGTATAAGAAACCCACGTGTTTGGCCCCCCTGCCATTTGCCTCATTATGTCGAATGATTTCCGAGAAGTCACCCCAGCCAGTTTGTGTATGAGGGCAAGATGTGCATTTGTTCGGTTCACACTTCTGTTTGACCGGAAAAGATGAGCATATTTTTCTGGGAGCAATTCATGCGGTGCATGAGTTTTTATCCAGTCGTATATGTAATACTTTTTGAGAGATTTGTCCCATTTCATTTTTATTTCTGCCTCACAACCTAGTCGTTCATCAGGTCTAGTCCGCTTATTGTTTGTCTTCCCTTTTCTTTTTTGGCCTTCGTGCGTGCAAACGAACCTAAGGTATCGACATGGGGGGTCTACAGCTAAGACATCGGCGGCTGTTTCGTCAAGAGTCGGAGTTGATTTATATTTTTTCTGGTACCTTATTCTGACACCAAAACCAGCAAGATGAGCGTAATCCTCGTAGAACTGAAACGCTTCTTGCATGTTGTCAAACATTGGGAGCGCGTCTCCTACGAAAGTGAGGTTAAAGTGAATCGCAGGTTAAAGATGTTACGAGATAAAGAAATAAGTACAACGTACAGACAGCGAATTATATACGAAATGCTTTAAAAAGGTATACGAAGGAAGTCATATATATTACGTAGTACAAGGTAAGGTATTACGTAAGATAAGTGTTATTACTTTTGGTACAACGACAATTATGTACAAAGTTTTTTCATATACGTGTAACTGACCCGGATCAGCCACCTCATTCAACTCCATTCCCTCGTTAAAATCCAACGTTGTTGAAGATTCTCCTGCAATACAAGGTATTAATTAATACGGAACATTAAACAATATATTACGAATGAACGTATAAAATGTCAAGTAATACCTGCACGAGTTACGGACGTTTCATTTAGATCAATACGCATATTTGTGGATTCCCCCTCGATTCCTGCATTTACGTGTACGTAGTGCAAAACGTGTGTAAATGTGTTACGAAGTACACGAAAGTATGAATTATTACGAAAGATAATAGAATGTAGTACGGATCTTTCAGAATATATCATACGAACGAACGTAGAAAATGTTACGTAATACCTGCACAAGGTACCAACATTTCATTTAGATCAATAGGCATATTTCTGGATCCCCCCTCGATCCCTGCATTTGTTCAGAATGTATTCAACCATGTAAACGTTGTGGAAAGTGTACACAGAAAAACGTAAAACGTAAAGAATGCATTACGTAGTACCTGGCAGAGTGATTGAAACGTCAACGACTGCAAAAGGTTACGAAAGAGACGTAAGGCCAGGAAACGTATTACGATTGGAAAAAAACATTACGAATGCTTAATACAAATACGAACGGTATTACGAAATAACTAGATTACCTTCACGTGCCAGTGACATTTTGTTACGTGAGAGAGAAATGAGGAGCGAGAAATTGTAGGCGTACGAAATTTAATTCGCCGGGAACTGCTTTTATAGGGTTCTAATTTTCTCTCTCCTGTCAAATCACAAATGCAAAATTTCAAATCAGGCGCGAAAATATTACGAAACAGGAAATGACTGAAACACCCCTCGCGCGTTACATTTCCCTGTCACCGTACGATTCATCGGACGGCTCCTATTGCGTTCAGCACGGTGCTGAATACACCTATTCAGCATAATACTATTAGCCAGAGTTGAGATATAGTAATGGAAGAAGGCAAAGTCAACCCTTTTAAAGGTTTGTCCTTTTGTAGGTTGATGAATGAGCTACGCAGACATCAAACACTTTTGTCTTTTTCTCTTGACAGTAAGACACCTCTCAATTAATTTTCCCAGCAACCAAACAACGGTTAAAGAAGAAGAAGAAGAAAGAACAAGAACCCACATGTCCATCATGTACAACACCTCACCTGTTAAAGTAAATCATTTTATAACCAGTCAAAGTATGCGACTGGGATGGTGTCCCCGTCCGTCCCGTTCATATTCAATCTTTTATTATGACCCCCACCCCACCTGTTAGCTTAAACCGTCTTATCTTAATATCTTCTTCTGCTTCTTCTCGGAAAGCTGGGAGACTTTTTCCCAGTTCAATCTCTCTGTTTTTTCCTCCTTTCCGCTCTCTATTGCTTGCTCACAAATAGTTGACCCCTTCTTTATTTCTGGGAACTCGAATCGATCGTCTTCATTCATGGGTTCTTGCTTCAGTTCCACCAGCAGCATCGATGGTATGTCGCCATGGTGCTTTTCTTTCTGTACAAATTCATTTTGTCAGTATTTCTCTGTTGTGTTGTGTTATTTCTTCTTCTCAATTCTGTTTATTGGGGTTGGATTAGGGGCGAAGAAAGAGGTGGTTGGGGGGTCATCAACGAGTAGGGTTTCAGCATCAGGGACAGTCCTCCCTAGGAGGACTGAAGGAGAGATCTTGCAGTCAAGCAACTTGAAGAGCTTTACATTTGGTGATCTCAAGGCAGCTACAAGGAACTTCCGTCCAGATAGTTTGATAGGTGAAGGTGGGTTTGGTTGCGTCTTCAAAGGATGGTTGATGAGAATTCACTCACTGCTGTAAGGCCTGGTACTGGATTGGTCATTGCTGTCAAAAGGCTCAATCAAGAGAGCTTCCAGGGTCACCATGAATGGCTGGTAACCTACTTTTTTCTTATATCAGATTGATTCATATTTACCTGTTTTTGCTTGCTTATTAATCTCATTTTAATTATCAATCAACGTTTTGGATGACCATGATAGGCAGAAATCAACTATCTGGGGCAGCTAGACCATCCTAACCTTGTCAAGTTGGTGGGTTACTGCATTGAGGATGAACACAGACTTCTAGTATACGAGTTCATGCCTAAGGGCAGCTTGGAAAACCATCTTTTCAGAAGTCAGTTTTGAGTTTAGATCTTAAGAGTTTAGAGATGACTCTTCCTAGCTTATTGTCTGCTACAAAGTTTTAAGCATTTTGTTGTTGCTGGCAGGAGCTTCTTATTTCCAACCTTTGTCTTGGAGACTTCGGATGAAGGTTGCAGTTGATGCCGCCAAAGGTCTAGCATTCCTTCACAGCGACAAGGCCAAAGTCATATACCGCGATTTCAAGACTTCTAATATCCTCCTCGATTCGGTATATATATATATATATAATTATATAATACAAAATGATTTTTTACATCACTCCTACACCTCGGTCCCTAATGTAACTCATGTTTTTCAAAACAGAATTACAATGCTAAACTGTCGGATTTCGGGTTAGCTAAGGACGGTCCATCGGGGAGCAAGAGCCATGTGTCGACAAGAGTGATGGGAACATACGGGTATGCAGCTCCGGAGTACATGGCAACAGGGCATCTAACATCAAAGAGTGATGTCTACAGTTTTGGAGTAGTGCTACTTGAGATAATGTCAGGAAGGAGAGCCATAGACAAGAACAGGCCATCTAGGGAGAAGAGCTTGGTAGATTGGGCAAGGCCTTACTTGGGGAGTAAAAGAAAGATATACCAAGTGATGGATGCTAGGATTGAAGGGCAGTACAGTGGGAGTTGTGCTATCAAAGTTTCTACTTTAGCAGTTAGATGCTTGTCAATGGAGCCCAAGTACAGGCCAAACATGGAACAAGTTGTTACAACTTTGGAGCACATTTACCATGATTGTTGCAGTGACACTAGTAGTGAAGCTTCGAGAGGGACAAACAATCATCATCATCATCCAAAGACAACAAGGAAGAATGACAAAGTTGTTTCCCCCAGATCTGCAATCTCGCCTCTCCGCGTATAGACTGAGATTCCTCATTTTCTTTTACAGAACCAAGTATACATACATTGTTGTACATTGACCGCTAATTGTCTAGCTCATGAACTCGTTCTGCAGTCTCCTTCTTCTTCATTTAGATGTTTAGATGTTGAGTTGAAATCAATGAGAGGCCACATCTGCTGAATTAATGAGGACACAGAAAAAATGATAGGCCCTCCGAGCAGTTTCGTCCTTGTCTTGAAAGGTGCAAAGAGGGTAGGTAGGCTTGCTCGAGAAAGAGATGAGGGTTTAAAGACACAAGCTATCCGAAAATAGATAGATAGATCGGGCTGAAACCCTAATCACCAGAGGAATGTGACTAATAACATTTTAGTGGTGGATCGGCTCAAGGGAATGTATGTTTGGAACTCAACTTGGGTTTGGACTACGCCCAAATTCGCTTCCATTCCAATAATACTTGCAATAAATAGAATCTGCCAACCAACTAAAAGCGATGAATGGACAATAATAAGTAACATGTGTCTCTTCTTAGCAATACCGCATAAAAAATGTCTCAAAAGCTGATAATTCTTTGAATCTTTCCTCTATATTCCCTTTATACTTTTTGTTTGTTATGCATGCTTATGTTGGCCAACCACTCGACAATCTTTTACTTGAGTGTGTTTGATTTTGTTGTGCAAAGTGATTGATTAAAATGCAATATGATGTGAGTACTTAGAGTATTATGTATAATCAGTTGGGGCTATTGGGTTTGTTCAGTTATGGTCATTCCGTTAAGTCTCCATCCATTTTTTCCGTTAAGTGATAATGTCAACAATCCAACTCAGCCAAAGTTTCCACATCACCTACTGCCACATCACTCAACCCACCCTAGACTCAACCCAACTAACCAATCTAAATAAACCAAACCTAAAATCCAAATTCTCATTCCAACGACCTTTCTTCTCCCCATCTTCTTTCTCGCTTTCTCTTCAGATCTTAAAACGAAGTCGGCCAAGGCGGTGTCGCAGGCCAGCGCCGACGATGATGTTCTCCGACGTGCCGTTCTTTGAAGATATATTCGGTGCAGTGAGGAGCATGAAGAGGCCTATGCTATGATTGTGCTCTTGATGGTGACATGTCTGAACTGGGTTTGATGGTTCCCGTTCTTCCTGTACGACACCGACTAGATGGGTAGGGAGGTGTAAGGCGGTCAGTCCAATGGGGGTAACGACAGACATCTAAATGCGTACACACATGGGGCCCGAGCTGGATCTCTAGGGTAATGTAGATGTGTACAGAATTAGGGAGGAAAACCAGAAAGGATTTGGATTGGATTGCCTGCTGGTGCAATGTGTCAAATTCTTTGATTTTGTGAATGAACCATGTCTTGGTGATGATCGATCAATTTGTTGGGTTAGTTTTGATTTCTGTATGTAATTTTTGGATGGATGAACTCTTTGGTTATGATTGGGGAGGATGATGATCAGATTATCAGTAATAAGAACAGCATTATCAAGTCTGTGTTTTTTGTTCCATTATCCATTGTTACAAATAAATAAACAAATGAAATTTTATGCAGCTTCAATATTGCTTCATTAGCAACAGCGATGGAATCAATTTCGTTGTCGTCGATAGACAGTGTTTTCGCCTCTGGAGCAATCGATCTTGGCGGCGGACTCTATGTCTTCCAAACAATCTTGGAGCTTCCTTCTTCGAACCTTCTCAAGTACAGAGCATATGGAAATTAGGAGGCTGGATCCTCGTCGACAAAGATGCCGCCAAAGGAAGAGATAGGCCGCCGTTGAAGCAACCAGTGGATTACACCCTGATTTGGAAAAAGATCTCCGATGCAGAATCTATGGAACCGTTTACTTCTGGTTCCTGATCCCACCAGGCAGTTACAAAGTCGTGGAAAATGTCATTACCACCGTCACTGACAAGCCTCCCTCGACAAATCCATTGCGTCTGTCAGATCTCGAAGATTCCTTTCTTCAGAAGAAGTTACCCTGCAATGAAACCCATATCTGGGATTTCTATATATCTGAGGTGAAGGAGTTTCCCATTAAACTCATCACCACAAGTCATCGCTTGAGACCTAACCGTCGGCGACCTCCGACTCCTCCTCACTGTAGATTCATACGCTCCGGTGAGTTCCTGCCGGAGAAGAGTTTGATCGGAGATGGGTGGATGTCCAGATTTGGTGATGAAAAAAAGAAGTGGGGAGAAATGGGAAGAAGAAAGGTTAGGTTAGAATGAGATTTTGAGTTTTTGGTTGGGTTAGTTTAGATTGGGTTGGGTTCGATTGGATTGTTGAGTTGAGTCTAAGGTGGGTTGAGTGATGTGGCAGTAGGTGACATGGAAAATTTGGCTGAGTTGGTGATATGTGAATTTTCACTCACAACTATCAAGGTCGTATTCCACGAGGGCTCTCTCAATAACTAATACTCACACGGTTCATGGACGGTCTATTCATTTAAAAAGAGTTTTGGTTTGAAATAGGAACAAATGAAAATATAAAGAAAACTAAACAAATAAACGAAATGGTGCAAAACAAAGATAAAGGAGGTTAACTTGGAAAGATAGCTTCATCATGCTCAAGAGGAGTAAATGCACAAACAAGCCAAACATGATCGAGGATGCAATCGAGTGACCATGCAAATCCCTTCTATAGACTCAATGCACTCTCGTCGCACCAAATCCCTATCCTATAACCACTCAACCTAGGCTCTCGCTCTCAAGCTAAGTGACTAAGGATGCATTAAAGGTGTTTGATGAAATGCCGAGCTACAAAACCCTCTCCTATGACTCTATGACCACTAGGCTAGACACCACACTCTCATGTCAATGTCCTAACACTAAGAGAATCATCAAAAGACTAATCAAAGTTTAATTGAATGAAAAACCTAATGCACACCAAGTGTTCGATAAAATGCACAAGTGAGAAATCATGCAACTATGGTTGAATTGAGATGATCTAATCTCTTAGAACACACTCTCTTCAATCCCTAGACCTACAATCCATGTAATCCAAGCACTCTCATGCATTACATTACAAATAATAGACCAATCAAGCCATAGCCATCAATGGAATTAACAACAAGTCATAGAGACCATCTTCTTACAATCCAAGATCAATCATGGCAAGTTTATACAATTAACCTCTATCCTAGCACAACCATCTATCAATCCAAGAAAACCTAGGAAATCAGCCACACATGGCCAAGGGTACACAAGAGAAAGAAAGAGAGATGGTCACCAAGGGTTCCATGGCAATCCTCTTCTTGCAAGCTCCTCTCCCCAAGGTTGTGGGCTTCAATCCAAGCTCCTTACTCCAATTTGCACCTTGCTCTAGGGTTGATGATGGATTGATTGATGAGGAGAAAAGGGTTTGTGAAGTTGAGAGGAAATAGGAATGATCGGCGAGTGTAAAAATAATAATGAGCTCTCCCTTTTTTTAATTCGCCTCCTTCCTCTTTATATACTGCACCGGACAACACTGGAATTTTCGGCGAAAATGTGTGAAGTTTTCGCCGAAAATATACTTGAAAATCACCGGCGGCTTTGGCATTTCTTCTAAAGTTTTCGGCGAAAACTTTGAATGTTTTCGCCGAAAATATCTTCAATAATCAGATGTCCGCCGACTGCTTAGAATTTTCGGTCCGAGAACTCTAGGTTCTCGCCGAAAATCCCTTTAGCTGAAAGTGCATTTTCTTTGATCTTGCATCGGCCGTATCTCCTCCGTCCTAGCTCCGATTGACCTCCCGTTTGATCCTACGTGCTCCTTGTCACCAGTACTACAATGCCAAGACCTGAAAATACACAGAAAACAGCTCCAATAGATATGGAAATGGCCTCAAAGTGGCAACCGGGCAACAAAAGGACACTTAGCACAAAACTTCAATAAAAGCATATTAAGCATGGCATTTAAGGATCAAACAAGGGCATTTCATAGGCTAATCGAAGGCTTAAAATGGACCAAATAAAGTCACATCAAATTCCCCTACGACTAAGCTTTGCTTGTCCTCAAGCAAATGAACTAGAAAACATCCAAGCTCACAAATGACAAGATCGGCCCATTGAGATTCAAGCAATAACAATTCGGCTTAAACTGTTCCACGAACAAACTAAACCTACACATGCAAGAACGTCAACCAAACAAGTCTAGCCCTCACTCTTTTCTGCACACTTCAAGTAGTGGTTAATTGGGACACAGCAAAACCGACCACGATAACACCGACTCAAATCAAAAGGACTTGAACTCAGGAAATGGAACGAATTAGGTGGGGATAGGAAAGTGATGAGTGATCATGATGTGGCTATCGACTCGACTTCATCCGCTTCTAGATCCGCTCTCTACAAACTCGGGCGTAGGATCAAGGGTTACAATTGAGAAGTCTCTTTTTTTTTCTTTTCTTTTCTTTCCATTTTCATTTTTTTTCTTCTCTTTTTTCTTACTGCATACTAGTGCTCGATCCAACACTTCACTTAGGTGTTGAACCTGCCTAGCTCACAGCTTTTGCCTTTGTTAGTGCTCAACCCGACACTTCACTTAGGTGCCGAGCTTGCCTAGCTTAGCTTTTCTTTTCTTTCTTTTGAACCTTTTCTTTTGACATTAGCCACTTGATCCTTAGCCCCTTAACAACTTCCACACAAGATTTCGAATTGGATTCCTGTCTAATCTCAAGCCACAATCACGAAAGATCAAAAAGACAATGAAAAACATGGAAAACGGGGAAGAAATTCTGATTGCCTTCATCATCCTAGACCGGTGTTATCGAGTGGTATAAAAAAACGTATCAAACCAATCAACCAACATACAAGAGTGATAAAATCTCTGTTCTGGCCCAGACTCATTTGACATTAGTCCTAACATGCTGGTTATAGGTTCTAAGTGGAACAGTCTAAACGTCATTATGAAAACTTGAAGTCAATTAAACACAAAAAGTCAAGAACCGAATGATTCTACAGTAGAGGGAATCGACATTCAATTAAGATCATGCAACTCAACCAAGCAAAACATAGCATTAAATCTCTACCACAAATAATCACACCAAACCTCAAACTCCCCTACGACTAACATGAGCATTGTCCTCAATGATCAAGAGAGAGAGGGTAAGGTGGAACGAAGTTACCGCGTTGGTAGAGAGGAGCATAGGAGGTAATAGAGGTGAAAGAGTTCCATGATGATCCTTGGTGAAGAGTGATCCCAATTGCTTGCCAAACCTTATTCAAAAAGCTAAAACAACACAAAAACCTCAAACAAAAGTTAAAAGCGAAAAATTAAAGATAACATGGGGTGCCTCCCAAGAAGCGCTTGGTTACCGTCTTAAGCTAGACGATACCTGTGTTAGGGTGCCCAACTTAGTACCTCTTTGAGGTCAAGTAGCTTCTTCCATGATGAAGTTTGAACTCCAAGTAGCAATAGAAGCAAATGGTAGAATGACCAATGAGCTAAGCTTAAGTTCCAATTGTTACCTTGCCATGGCCTTCTACCATTGAGCTTAGGAGTTTGAGGAAGAATGTATGGAAGGGGGATGCCATCGAGCTCCGTCGTCTCCATGTTGGTGATGCCACTCAAAGAGTCTTCGGTTCAAACATGGGTGACTCCTCTTCCATTATCACCTTAGGGGGGGTAGGGATGCATGTCTCCTTGGGTTCTTGGCATAAATACTTCATGATCTAGCAAGAAGATTGAAGAGCACTAACAATCTTTGGTGGGGCCACAATAGGGTGGTGTTGTTCACTTTCGTGCTCCACTCTCGGTGCCACCTCTTCTTGAAGCGTCTCCAAATCATCTCTCACCTCCTCTAAAGGGTCATCATCCTCAAGTCTCCTTTATTCTTCTATCCTCACATCATTGTCACATGGTGTTTCCATGGGAAAAACATGCACTTCAATCTCCTCCACTACCAAATCTTCCTCCTTGTCAAGCTCTTCGGATTCACAAGTGTCATCTTCATCATCATAAACATGCTCCAAATGATTGGGATGTTGCTCATTCTCAAGAATCTTCGTGACGAGCTCTATGCTTTGGATAAGCGGTTAACTCGGTTTGCATTATCCTCCGCAATCTGCAAGATCTCTAGCATGAAAGGAGATGGAAGAGGTTTCTCATGACTCACGAATTCCTCTTGGGGAGACTCACTTTCTTCTTCTTCCATGACTAGCACTTCCGATTCAAGAGTGTCAGAGATGAGCTTCACACTTTGAGTTAAACGATCCAACCGAGCCGCATTATCTTCCGCCATTTGCAACATCTCCTCAATTTGGGGGGTGGAGAATGTTGTTCATCCTCTAGAGCTTCCTTGATGAGTGTCATGCCTTGAGCTAAGCGATTAAGTTGGTTCGCATTGGCATCCGCAATCTTCAAAGCTTCCTCAAGCGTGGGAAGAGGTGGAGAAGGTTCCTCATAGCTTACAAACTCCTCTCGAGGACGCTCGCTTTCCTTCACCATTTTCAAGAGCTCCTCTAGCATAGAAGAAGGTTGAGAAGGTTGCTCATAGCTTGTGAACTCCTCTTGAGGACGCTTGCTTTCTTCAACCATCTTAAAGAGCTCCTCTAGCATGGAAGGCGGTTGAGAATGTTGTTCATGACTTGTGAAATCCTCTTGATAATACTCCGGCAAGACTTGATGGTAGGGTGGAGATGGATAGGGACATTGCTCATTCCACATGGGTGTTGAAGCTTGTTGTTATTGACGCCACCATTGGCTATCTCCCTCACAAGTTTCTTGGTAGTAGTTGGATGAAGTAGGATGACCATAGAATGGGTTAGGAGATGGATTCCACCCTTGATAGGTACCATAACCTTGATTTCCATGCCACGAGTTCATCTTACTTGCAACCTTGCTCCCATGAACTAGATAGGTGGATAAGGGGCCTACAAACATGCACAACAAACACAACCAAGTAGTACAACAACGCGGGATAACAAAACCACAAAAACAAATAACAAAGAAGCAAAACTAAAACGGAAGGAAGTGAATAGAACGGTCCACTACTAAATGCTTTCAAAGGATTGAGAAAGGTCCCCGGCAACGGCGCCAAAAAACTTGATATGTGAATTTTCACTCACAACTATCAAGGTCGTATTCCACGAGGGCTCTCTCAATAGCTAATACTCACACGGTTCATGGACGGTCTATTCATTTAAAAAGAGTTTTGGTTTGAAATAGGAACAAATGAAAACATAAAGAAAACTAAACAAATAAACGAAATGGTGCAAAGCAAAGATAAAGGAGGTTAACTTGGAAAGATAGCTTCATCATGCTCAAGAGGAGTAAATGCACAAACAAGCCAAACATGATCGAGGATGCAATCGAATGACCATGCAAATCCCTTCTATAGACTCAATGCACTCTCGTCGCACCAAATCCCTATCCTATAACCACTCAACCTAGGCTCTCGCTCTCAAGCTAAGTGACTAAGGATGCATTAAAGGTGTTTGATGAAATGCCAAGCTACAAAACCCTCTCCTATGACTCTATGAACACTAGGCTAGACACCACACTCTCATGTCAATGTCCTAACACTAAGAGAATCATCAAAAGACTAATCAAAGTTTAATTGAATGAAAAACCTAATGCACACCAAGTGTTCGATAAAATGCACAAGTGAGAAATCATGCAACTATGGTTGAATTGAGATGATCTAATCTCTTAGAACACACTCTCTTCAATCCCTAGACCTACAATCCATGTAATCCAAGCACTCTCATGCATTACATTACAAATAATAGACAAATCAAGCCATAGCTATCAATGGAATTAACAACAAGTCATAGAGACCATCTTCTTACAATCCAAGATCAATCATGGCAAGTTTATACAATTAACCTCTATCCTAGCACAACCATCTATCAATCCAAGAAAACCTAGGAAATCAGCCACACATGGCCAAGGGTACACAAGAGAAAGAAAGAGAGATGGTCACCAAGGGTTCCATGGCAATCCTCTTCTTGCAAGCTCCTTTCCCCAAGGTTGTGGGCTTCAATCCAAGCTCCTTACTCCAATTTGCACCTTGCTCTAGGGTTGATGATGGATTGATTGATGAGGAGAAAAGGGTTTGTGAAGTTGAGAGGAAATAGGAATGATCGGCGAGTGTAAAAATAATAATGAGCTCTCCCTTTTTTAATTCGCCTCCTTCCTCTTTATATACTGCACCGGACAACACTAGAATTTTCGGCGAAAATGTGTGAAGTTTTCGCCGAAAATATACTTGAAAATCACCGGCGGCTTTGGCATTTCTTCTAAAGTTTTTGGCGAAAACTTTGAATGTTTTCGCCGAAAATATCTTCAATAATCAGATGTCCGCCGACTGCTTAGAATTTTCGGTCCGAGAACTCTAGGTTTTCGCCGAAAATTCCTTTAGCTGAAAGTGCATTTTCTTCGATCTTGCATCGGCCGTATCTCCTCCGTCCTAGCTCTGATTGACCTCCCGTTTGATCCTACGTGCTCCTTGTCACCAGTACTACAATGCCAAGACCTGAAAATACACAGAAAACAGCTCCAATAGATATGGAAATGGCCTCAAAGTGGCAACCGGGCAACAAAAGGACACTTAGCACAAAACTTCAATAAAAGCATATTAAGCATGACATTTAAGGATCAAACAAGGGCATTTCATAGGCTAATCGAAGGCTTAAAATGCACCAAATAAAGTCACATCAGTTGGATTGTTGATATCATCACTTAACGGAAAAAATGGATGGAAACTTAACGGAATGACCATAACTGAACAAACCCAATAGGTTAATGACCACGTGAAACTTTGATGACCACTATGTTACAAACCCAATACGTTAATGACCACAATAGATAATAAGCCCAAATACTTTTGTAGCTGTTTCGTAACACTTTCGTGTGTTCATGTTACTTTCGTAATACTTTCGTGAGCAACCATCATTGTTACTCTCTCCATTTTCAAAATTCAAAATCCTTCATTTCCCTATCTTTTTCTCTCATTTTCGTAATGTTTTCCATATGGTTTTGTTACATATCTGTTTTCCATATGAATTAAGTAGCCAAGTATTACGAATTAAGTAGTCAAGTGTTATGAATTAGTATTGTTCATGTTTTTTTGCCTTTGGTTTGCATTTACTGACTTTTTCGTTTGTAACTAATGAATTTCATATTATTTCTTATTGCAGAGGTACCTAAACAAAAAGACGACGAGCGTTGGTTTACTGGTTTTCGTGTTCTTCATGTTCTTTTCTTGTTGGAGAGTGTCAAAGATTGATTATGAATTAATAAATTTATGTACTTATTGTTTTGATAGCTTGAGTAAAATTAAATCAAAATATACAAAGATACCGCATAAAAATTATTGTGTATCATGACATCCCCATGTGATACGAACCTATATAACCAACAATTACGATCCTCCCAATAAACTAATACGAAATTGGTTCTCAAACGTTATGAAACATGTTATAGAATCATACAAATATTCGTATCAGCTATCACTCACATTCGTACCAATTTGACAACTATAAAATTTGACAACATATTCTCAGGTTTGCATGTTAAGAACTCTTCCCCGTTGAGATTACCGATCTTGTACTTGCTCTGGAAGAGTACTTTATTCATGTAAAGTTAAGAACAATAAAACTATAGAGACAATCTTCTGCGTGAGAGGTCCTGTTAAATCATTCAGCAATGGTTGTTGGTCACGGTATTACAAAAGCGTAACTCAATATGTTACGAATAAGTTGGCTAAAGTGTACAAATCTGACTAGTTATGTATACGAAAAAAAGGGAGGATGTTTGAAATTGATAAACATCGTGCCGCGATCGTTGGGTGTTCTTCATGTGTTGCCACGGTTTTACACCTGATTATGTACTTCGACAACACTTTGAACCTTTGGGAAAACTAACCTAACCTTCTTCTCATTATGCCTCATCTCTTGTGAAAAAACACTATAAACAATTACAATCATTCTACTAAACAAATAAGATGTGTTGGAAAAAAAATTATCGAATCTAAAAAAATTTAACATTGTAGGATCAAATCGTCCCGTTACTTGAAAATGTAATTAAAATCAATAACAGGTTATTGTGTATCATGACATCTCCCATGTGATATGAACCTACATGTTCAACAATTACGAACCTCCCACATAACTAATACGAAATAATTATCAAACATTATGAAACATGATCTCAACCCATACGAAACTTGCTATAAGCCTATACGAAATTGGTTCTCAAACGTTACGAAACATGCTATAAAACCATACTAATCATGATTTGTAACTTGAATCAACTAAATTCATAACTACATATGAATTCCTAACATAACTGATACGAATTCCTAACATAACTGATACGAATTCCTAACATAACTGATACGAATTCCTAACATAACTGATACGAATTCCTAACATAACTTTACTGATACGAATTCCTAACATAACTGATACGAAATCTAAAATGATTAATTTCTTAAACACTATTGATGAGCGCCTCCACCCAAACGCCCACCCATCCGGGCGGACAGTTTCCGATTGAGCAAAGACGGGCAGGAGCAGCGTACGAGAAGCGTGGGGGCATGTCACAATCCTTCAACACTTTCGCCAGGGCGGACGTCTTGACATATGGAAAGTATCCCGGACCGAACACTTCCCGGCAGTCTGCGGGCGACCCCTCCCACATCTGCTCCCAACTTCTGATCCTGTACCCATACTTCTCCACAGCCCTGGTGTCAAGATCAAAACCCAAGTCTCGTTGAATCCGGCTTGCCACGACGCGAACCGGCGAACAATGTTTGAGTTGGGTTTCTTGAACCGGGCTTCTGCCTGACGGCGGAGCTGCTCCGCCGAAGGGGAAGGCAGCGGATCAGCATCCTCAGTGAAGGTGTACTCCATGTCAAAATCGGCGTACGGGTCGAAGACTATGTCGGAATCCTCCGGATAAGGCATCTGCCCTTTGAGTTTGGGATCCGCTGCATCCGACCCTTCCTCATCAAACCTTTCTTCCCTGACAGGCTCGGGGGACGGAGGCGGACTCGAGTGACGAGGCGGAGATGACGATGACGAAGATGAGGACGACGCATCCGCCCCCGTTCCTCTCCTCCCTTCGTCATAACCTCCTACAACAGAAGGACAAGGGGCACAAATCAGAAGAGGAGGAGGAACGAACACCAGGGGGCGAACGGATACCGGAGCCGTGCTTGTCCCGTCCTCTTGGGACGGTGCGGGCGGCAGAGCGACGACGTTCCCGCATGTCCCTCAACTCTCTCTCTAAAAGGTCATAATCCACGGAGGATGATGACCCACTAGACGACATCGCACACACAAG
The DNA here is from genome assembly GCA_034768395.1 of Linum lewisii. NCBI lineage: Eukaryota > Viridiplantae > Streptophyta > Magnoliopsida > Malpighiales > Linaceae > Linum > Linum lewisii. The sequence continues at coordinate 51,684,092 of CM068297.1, forward strand.
CGGAAATGCGAAAGAAAAAAAAAAAAGGAAATTGATTGAATGAAAGAGTTTTCAAAGAAACCTACTTGCTTCGGCGGAGGAAGACGACTCAGAATCAGAAGGCATCTTTGATGAAAGTTTTGGAAGAAGGCGGACAAGCTCAAAGAGTTGTAAGGACAAGGCGGACAAGCTCAAGAAAATTGGTTAGGGCGGAAGCTCTCAAGGATTTAGTTGACAAGCTGAAGTGCCGAAATGAAGGGGGGAGAACCTTTATTTATACAAGTGACGTGGGCTAGCGAAACGTCGCCAAATATAATCGTGCCACGTGTCCCCCAGGCAGTGGGCGAATAGGCTAATAGCCTGCGCAAAGGGTGGAACGCATGCAAGTTCACCTCAAAAGAAGAGCCCCCCCCCGTTTCGGCCACCGGTAACAGCATCGGTGACAAGCTAGGTCCTTGGACGTATCCCCCTCGTACATGATGAAGGCGGTCCATCACGGGGCGGTCCGTCACTCCAGGGCGTTCGAAACAGTTCCATAGTATCGCCTCGAGCCCCTTACGGCCTCGAGGCCATACTGGGGGCAATTGATGGGCCCGAGTTGAATCCGCCCTCGAACATGGTCAGGGCGGTTCGTCACTCCAGGGCGTTCGAAACAGTCCCATAGTATCGCCTCGAGCCTCTTACGGCCTCAAGGCCATACTGGGGGCAATTGATGGGCCCGAGTTGAATCCGCCCTCCAACTTGGTCAGGGCGGTCCGTCACTCGAGGGCGGTCCTCCGTCCGCCTGAGCCAAAGGACTACCTGTCACATGAACAGTAGACCACCGCCCATTACTGTTGACGGTGACTCGCTGCGGCCCACTCAGAGCAGGACACGTAGACCCTGTCAGACCAATGGGACCTATAAATAACAGGATCCCCCATTCAGAAGAGGACACGACAGACTGGGACCATACGCCTGATACTACAAGCCTTCACGCTGTACGCTAAAGGCTATCGGTTCCGCCCACACAAAAAGGGCCCTCGCCCCGGTACTTCTCTATAACCCACTCTCTCTGCATTATCAACATACTTGCCATCTTACATATACTAACCCCTTGCACGTCCGCCTGCAAGGTATCATCCGCCGAGACACTCCGAGGACGGATCCGTTGCTTTTCCCTCCAAAGAACCACAGTATTGATCCACCGGTCCAACTGGGCGGATCAACTATCAAGAGTGATATCATTAGATTCGAAATTTAATTAGAAGACTTTTGATGTTAAAATTACTGAAAAATCATTCAAATTGTAAGTGTTATGTTAATTTCTTATCATTAGAAGAAAGAGAATAGAATAATAGAGCACTCTCTTTCATACTTTTCTGTCACTTTTTCCACCACAATAACACATTTGCGAGATTACTATTTTACCCTTCTGATACTAAAAAATGTGGGCCATGACCAATATCCAATCTTGTCCGTTGAAAATGTGGGCCATGACCAATCAACAGCCCAGATGCAGTTAAGCATAGATTCAGCACCATTCCCATTAACCACCTGACTATTTTCCCCACGTCCAGGTACAAGAACAGTAGCAGCAACCCTGTCCATAAGAAACTGACTGAAGGTGATTGGCTGTCAATCACTTGTTGAAGTTATATTATTCTAGTTTTATCTCTTAATCATCATATAATATTAGACTAAGGGAACCAACCATGGTTTCTTTTAAGTTGAGTGTTGAGATTATGTTCTATCCTCAATTCCATATCTTCCTTCTTTAATTCTCTCTGCAAAATTAAGTAAAGCAAAGTAGAGGCATGTCAATTACTGGGTTTTCTTTTCAATCAAATAATTCTTATAATGGCGAATTGGGGGCGTGGTGGTAGTGGTGGTGTTGTTCATGGTTGCCATCGACTTCTGGTAGTAGTCTTGGCATCAAGACGCTAAGCGGAGGTAGAGGAAACGAAGTTAGTCCTAGCATTCTCGTCGTCATAGGCTCTAGTGGCTTCTTCGGCGTAACCGAATATGCTTATTTGTTAATATGAGGACTTTGTTGCACTATTTGAAATTATAGATATCAAATATAAATTAAAATTATTATTTTATAATTAATCAATAATAAGTTGACATGTGTCAGCGTCACTAGTTACCGGAGTGTTCAATGTGTTATGATGCTGTTATGACATAACGATGCCATAACAATGTATGGATGACATAACACCTAACAGTCTCTCTCCTCTGTCCAAAGTCATTTTCTCTCTCCTGCCCGCCAATCTCTCAGATGAATCTGAGAGATATGGCTCTCAGAGCCATAACCGGACTGGCATATTTTAGTCACATGTTATAGAAGTACTCATCATGACTTTGACAAAAGATTTTGAAAAATAGAAATATTGAAACGGTCATTTAAAAGAACTAAAATGTTTTACTGAGAGATGAGACGATGAATACTTCGAGCAATGACCAAGTAGGTACAAAGAGTTGATAAGAGATGAAGTGGGAATAGAATAACCTTCTTTCCCTTCAACATTTACTAGATTAGAACACTAATGAACAGTCTATTCTTCTTTGTCTCATTAGATCTTTCAGAAGTTGTGGATATGAGATGAAGCTTGTCACCAGTTGACAATGAAGTTTATACTAATGGGTGAAAGTTGATACCAGATAAAAGGATGCCACCAAGAGGAAGAGTTGACAAGTTGATCTTGAACTAGACATGATAATCGTTGATTTACGGATTGTGAAGATGAATTTGATCTAGAGGGATATAAAAAATAGGGTTGGAGGGCTTTGAAGCAAGAACAAGAGCAATGATGACAAATTCGAACTACGCTTTGAAGCTTCATCTTCACATAAGAATCACACTAAAATATAAGATTCGTTGTGGAAATTCCATTGTAAGTGTTATGCCTAACTAGGACAATAGTTTTTATTTGTAGTTGTGTGCTGAAACGTTGTAAACATGTTTATCAAATAACTGTCAAGCACAGAGCAGGACAAATCGTATTCCACGGGTCTCTTCTACTTGCTTACTCAAATGTGTTGGCAATTTTATTCAGGTGTGAGTTCCACGACTTCTATACTAGGAAGCATGATAAACTGAAATGAAATTAAAATGCAGAATGATTGG